>CM038142.1:515342491-515384991 GCA_021437245.1 Aegilops speltoides | reverse complement strand
TGTCAAGACAAATTTTCTTCCTGCACTTAGAAATGTTAGTACTCAAAACGTATGCACCAATAGTGATGGTATTGAACTACGGTCACATCTATTTAGGAATGATGGTAAGATATTTACTATTTGTCCTCAAGGCATATTTTGCATACATATTTTTTTCTAAACTTACATTGCTAAGTATATTAATTAAGTACTATACGATGTTCTTCAACAGGACTCCGATGACAGCTTGTGCCTCAGGGATCGAGACTAAAGGTCGATGTCAATTGTTAGCTTACGCCAAGATATCCTGCATTGCACATGAATGCATTCAGATTTCTAGAAGCGATGAATGCTTAATAGTGAAAGATTGGAGGAAAATTGTTAATGATCGCAGAGAAGTACTAGGGGCAGAATGAGAAGCGCAGCCCACGATTAGGAGACAGTGTTCATCGGCATGCTCCAAAGATGATCAATCAGAGAGCTATACATGTTTTATGCTATTTTACCAGAGAGAGAGTAGCTAGCAGGAGTGATTCAGCTAGTTCTTCATGCTGCTCTTAATTAGTACTTGTCCTTTCATGTCCGTGTTCTTCGTTCTGAACTTAAGTGATTTGCTTTTGTGGTGTTATATATGAACTCTTATAATATCATGACAATCATGTTGAACTCGATGATTGGTTCTACTAGAAATTATTTATATATATATGCATAACGTGTACAATGTGTAGTATCGTAAAATACCTGCAAACGAAAAAGAATTAAAATAGAAACACAAAATTAAATAAAAAAGAAATCATAAAACTAAAAACCCACCAAACCTTATAGTACCGATTGGTGTTACCAACCGGTACTAAAGGGCTCCAGGCCCCCGGAGCTGGCTCATGCCACGTGGTTGCCCTTTAGCATCGGTTCGTATGAACCGTACTAAAGGGGGGCCTTTAGTGACCACAATTTAGTGCCGATTATGTAACCGCACTAAGGGTTTTACGAACCGCAAGTATCGCCTTGTTCTCGCACTAGTGCTCGCCAAGGACAGGCTCTTTAATGAGTTTAGCACATCGCCCAAAGGCGAGTGCTGGAAGATGTCTGCGGCCCTGAATTCGAAGATCGATGAACGATCAAGTTCGGCGTCCGCGGGCTCACATGGTTCCAAACTTATAACCAGAGACGAGTCCGGGATTCTGGTGACACAGATATTGTGTGAGGTTAAGTCCATGTGCAGCTCCAACGCCGGGGAATCTGTGGCCTCCGTGGCGGGGTCGAGCCTCCAATCCTTGGATGCCGCAGTGTGCTCTGGATCCAAGGCCAGAGTGGTCACAGGAGCTATCTCCTGGATGCGGTCTGACGACAGATTTAGGTAATGTTCGTCAACGTGACCAGGATCGGTCGCCGTGGTCTCGAGTCCAGCGAAGATCAAATCTCAGATGTCCACAACGTAATTCAAGCTCCCAAATCTGACCTGATGGCCAGGGGCGTAGCTATCGATTTGCTCCAGGTGGCCAAACGAGTTGGCCCGCAGTGCGAAGCCACCGAACACGAAGATTTGTCCGGGGAGGAAGGTTTCTCCTTGGACAGCGTCATTGTGGCGATTGAAGGGGCCACCAAACCCTTTTGGGCACGACATAGTGGAACTCTCAATCAAAGTACCAATGTTGGTGTCAAAACCGGCGGATCTCGGGTAGGGGGTCCCGAACTGTGCGTCTAAGGTTGATGGTAGCAGGATACAGGGGACATGATGTTTACCCAGGTTCGGGCCCTCTTTATGGAGGTAATACCCTACTTCCTTCTTGATTGATCTTGATGGATATGAGTATTACAAGAGTTGATCTACCACGAGATCGTAATGGCTAAACCCTAGAAGTTTAGCCTGCATGATTATGGTAATGAGTGTCCCTTTCCGGACTAAGTCCTACGGTTTATATAGACACCGGGAGGATCTAGGGTTACACAAGGTCGGTTAAAAAGAAAGGAATCTACATATTCGGTCGCCAAGCTTGCCTTCCACACCAAGGAGAGTCCCATCCAGACACGGGTGTAGTCTTCGGTCTTCATATCTTCACAACCCATCAGTCTGAACCATGGCTAACAGGCCGGACGCCCGAGGACCCCTTAGTCCAGGACTCCCTCAGCCACGGTTGGCCCCGATACATCCGGATGAGGGATCATCAAGAACGAGCTTGAACAGGCGATGAAGTGGATGACCAGAACGTCACAAGTGGAGACGAGGTGGAGGCCTGATTGTTTCGGGTGTCGGGTGGGTTGTCGGCGTCGGAGAAGTGTGTGTGTGGGTTTGAGTGTTGGCGGGGGGGGGGGTGTAGATGGATGTGCTTTGGTGTGGCATCAACAAGATGGAGTTGTCGTCTAGGGCGGGGCGGCACATGTGGTTTGGGTGGGTTTGAGGAGGGTTCATGTGAGCAAGGAAGAAAGAAAGAAAGAAAGAAAGAAAGAAAGAAGATGATCGCTCCAAAATAAAGTAACGATTTAGAAATTATCATGTAACTTCATCGGTGAAATTATCATGCCGATACCCTGTTTGGTGGTTGCTACGACCCGTGAACACAAGAGGCCTGACGGTGACCACAACTGCGCAATGTTGCGAATGGTGATGCCGATGCTGGAACCAACAAACGATTTTGCTTGAACCGGCTACTACCTGAGCCAGGTTGTGGAATGTTGGAACCTTCGCCGATGAAATTGCCAGTGTAGACATTTTCTGGATGCTCGAACTGACAAAGGATTTTTGCTGCATCCAGGCCGCGACCGCGGGTGAATGAGCTGCCACCACTACCGACGGTGTTGCGACAATGGAACGGAGCTACAATCATCATCGACAATTCTATGGTGGCGAGGGGAGGGAGCATTTTCTCATGCGCATGCTGCAACAACTTCATCGACATTTTTCATATATGAAATGGCCAACATGACGTAATCGGTAGGGAGGAAGAGGGAAGAGTTGCGGCAGCGATGAGGGTGGCAAGGTGCAACCTACGACGAGGTCGATGGCCGGTGAGGGTGGCTCATGAGGGGCCACGACCCACACTGGACGCGTGCATGAGAGGAGCGTTGTTGACGATGTGTGACTGACGTCTCGCGATGGGAGGTGAGGGTGAAAAAGGGTGGATCGCAATCGTTTGGATGTGCTCGATCTAACGGCTGGTATGCATGCTTGAACAATAGTACTCCCTCCGTTTCTAAATATAAGTCCTTTTTAGAGATTTCAATAAAAACTACATACTGATGTATATAGACATATTTTAGAGCATAGATTCACTCATTTTGCTCCATGTGTAGCTCCTTATTGGAATATTTAAAAAGACTTATATTTAGGAATATAGAGGGAGTACTTATGTTACATGGGGAGTATTGTAGGATGAAGTGAAACATGAAGGACATGGCATCGTGGCAGAGCTAGCTGAGAGATATGAGAGGCGATGTTGAGGCCGGCGGCGGAATAAATGGACAAATGGGGTTCCTTAGCGCTAGCAAGGCTAATTGGATTCTGTGGAGCAATGCAATGCCGCAGTAACAATGTACTAGCGAACCTCGCGCGGCGGCACGCCGCGCCCGTCTACAACTTATATTATACATCCTGGTTTATTTTGTGCATTCACTTCATTTGTAATATGTTAATTAGAGAACAATCTTGGGTTGCAGCAATCGCACAGGGTAACTAAAGAGCGATTTTTTTCAGATTCTAAATCTTTGATTGCTACGCTCCATTGAGCAGCTCTCTTTTGTGCTGATAGGGTGGACCCAAGACTTAGTGTCACCGCTTCTTCTTTCTCGTGTTCGATCTCTCTCTTTGTGGCACGCCGCAGGTCCCCACTTGTGGCATCTAATGCATAGAGCATACAAGGCAGTACGACGATAGTGCGAGGCATCTTCGCTACATTTCTCATAGGTTCGCCTGCTGAATACCGATGATCGAGCACCGGAAAACCTATTACTACGCACCGCCCCCTCCGATGATCAACTCATAAATCAGAAAGATACATACCTATAACAATTACACATGTCAAAATTCATAAAAGAATTGGGTCAAGCACAAGTTTTCACCAGCCCTCATCTACTTCTCTCTCGCGAACTTTCCCACAAGTCCCCCACTCGTCGCATGTAACACATAGAGCATCTAGAGCAGTACCGCGATAGCGCAAGACATGCTAGGTGCAGTGAGCACTCACCTCACGGACTGACACCTTTTCGGCAATGCTTGCAGATTCGCCTATGAGCACCGACGATCGAGCACTGAAAAACTTATTACTATGCACCGTTCTGATTCGATTTGTCTTGTTTTGCTGAGAGCTGCTCAGACATTCAAATGATCTAAAAATTGGAGCGAATCTTCCTCCTAAACATCTTGTACACTCTACATGTTTCTAGTTATGTATAGTAATTATGAAGACACCACTATGAAGATATTTTGTATGCCATATACTATACAGATCTATACCAATATATTTAAGGATACACATATACAAATACACCATTAAAGCACTGCCACCATATAATCCAAGTAAACATGGATTTTCCTGCTTTATTTTCTCGATTTAAGTGAGTTCGGTTTAAATATGTTTTAAGATGTATGTTTAAAAGACAAATTTTATTACAAAACAATTTGAATTGCTCACAATATGATATCTATGATCGTGATTTGGCAAAATACATACAAATAAGTATTAAAGTTTCAGATAAATAGCTATAACAATCTCATATAATAAAGTTCAGAAAAGAATCGAGTCAGCACAAGTCTTTTAATGCTGATCAGAATAAATTTCAGATTTCAAGGGCGATGAACTTCTTCACCAGGTCTCATCTACTTCTCCTCGCTGCTTCCCCAAGACGCTCTCCCACTTGTGCCATCTAGCGCGTAGAGCATCTAGGGCAGTACTGTGGTAGAGTGGGGCATGCTCGCTACCGATGCAACGAGCAGACACCTCACGGACCAGTACCTTTTGGGCACTGCTCGTAGATTCGCCTCCTGAACACCGGCGATCGAGCGGCGAGCGGTGCTGGTAAACTCCGCCCATCGTACACCGAGTTCTAGCTATAAAAATAACCATAGACTCTCTTCTCTTTCTCCATCCCCACAACGTGCCTCATTCCTTCTCCCTAATTTTCACCTTTTTTCTTCCTCCGGTGACAAAAGATCAAGAGGAGGCCCCCAATGGAGGACGTGATCTCAGAGTTGATCCTAGTTCTCATAGCTGGGCTGCTAGCAGCATTACTTGGCTTCTCTATGCTTCTGTGTGCAATGATCCTAGATGATCGCCATGACGCTGCTGCCCGAGCGGTGGCTCTCCGAGGCACTGGTGGCCCTGCCAATGAAAGAAAATATGCTTGGTAGTGCTCTATCTGAGCTATGTAGAAGATATTATATTGCTCGCTCATTTTTTTACGCTGCCATCGAGGCAGATATGCTTGGTAGTGTTCTACCTGCACTACCAAGGAGATATCATATAGCTCTCCTTCATTTATTTTTATTTTTATTCCTTCTTTGGGTGGTCTCATCTTGCCGGTTTCATGGTTTTTCTTCTTTGTGCTTGTTGACCTTGTCATATGTTAAAGGTATTATGCAATATAGATCTGTTGTCATTTTCCTTGGCGGTTATATACTTTTTGGAAAGCATGACCGATAGATAGCACACTAAGGTGAACCAGTAATTGTTTAATAGTTAGTAAATCGTTTGATTATATACTTTTTGGAGAGCATGACCAATAGATAGCACCCCCAGGTGAACCAATAATTGTTTAATAATCAGTAAATCATTTGCATATGTGGCGGATTAAAACTTGGTGTTTCACAAATTGTACATAGCTAAAGGCTGCACATGTTTTTTTTGAACGACAAAAAAGTAAAATGAAATCAAACTGCACAGGCAATAAATAAATACAAATCAAATACATAAAAGGAAACACACATGACCTTAATTAGTAGACCACAGCCAACATACATGACATAGAAGTACAAAGACATATATTTTTACACATGGGAAACTACGAAATACGACCTGATCTCCTCGATGCAACGACAACGTCTAAGCAATCTTGTTGGACTTGCTTGATGCCGCACCATCATCGAAATTAATTTCGGCAAGCTTCAGATTGTTAACACCCCTTCTCCGTCCGTCCGCTTGGACATCTCTAACCATTCAGCGTAATCCTCCAAGATGGCATTAGCAATCGTAGGCTTCATTGGTTCCTCCCACGGCATCAGACGTGTCATGCTGGAATCTACGGCAGCGAAGCACTCCTTAAATGCCGAAGGTTGGTTTTCGTTGTGCACATGAGGAACCATAAGCTGTAAATTGGTTAATAGAAAAGTTTACATGTTAATTTATCAATAAGTAGGAAGTGCAATATGTAACCATGCACCTAGAAGATTAACACCTTTCCACATTTTATGTCAGTTTTAACCCAATAAAAATTTCGTAAAATCTATAATAAACCTAGCATAAATCAGTAAGCAATACCAAATTAGAAAGAACTAACCATGTAAGAACGAAACTATAAACTACGAACGATTTCTTCATAGACTACGTTCCTTGTGATTGGCAAATGTTCTCCGTTCTCATCTTCAATTAAGAATTTTAGACCCTTCCAGAACTACACAAAGGATCAAAAGCATACCAACCAGAATTGAAATTAAGGAAATCGCTCATACAAGAAAAGGAATCAGCATATGTGGAACCAAACAAAATTCAGATGCTTCTAAAACAAAATTTCGTTGGAAAAAATTGTATAGAAAAACTTATTTGAAATCTGCAAAAAAACTGGACAAATAACAAAAAAACATACAAAAAATGCAGCTAGTCTGGCTGCTGGTTGCTGGCCTCGGCCTACTGCAGCCCAGCCGCCTTTTGGCTCAGCTGCTGCCCAGCTGCTGGGCGGCGCTCGCAGATGCTGGACTAAGCCCAGCGCTGGGCTGCCTCCCGCCGCAGCCGCCTCATTTCCTTTCGCCCAAGGCCCACAACGATTAGGGTTAGGATCCCGACCGCCCATTTCAATCCGACGGTTCGCGCGCTGCTTAGATCAAAACTCTGATCCGATCGATCCATCAAAACCTAATGCCATTCTGCTCCCAGCGCCTCTCGCCGTCTGCTCTCTTCACCCGCCGCCCGGTTCGGTAGGCGCCACACGCCGCGGCGAAGCCAGACGGAGCGGCGAGCTGGGCGGCACTGCCGGCAGCCCTTCCCTCCCATCTCCGCTTCGCCGATGAGAGAGAGACAGAGAGGCGCCGTCGTGTCCTCCTTTTTTTTTTTCGCGAGAGGGAGGAATAGGAGCGCTGCAACTCGCGCCGTGGCTATCCTCCTCGCCAGCCGCTGGCCCTCCTCTCGCTGTGAGCGCCATTGCCGAGGGATTTGACCGCGTGTTAACCCCTTCTCCCCTTTTTTGGCTTTCTTAACACACACCCTGCCGCCGCCTCTCTAGCTACCACACCGCCGCTGGGACGGACACCACTCAAAATAGGAGCCACACTCCCACTCCTTCACGACGCCCAGTCCTGGTTCGACGCCTGCGCCACCGCCGCCGGCCCATCCCGACCGTTATCGCTTAGTGGACTACCGCTCATGCCCGATCTCCGCCCCGCCCGCCATGCCGACGGGAGGCGCCCTCCACTTCCATTTATACTCGCCGTGCCCAGCACCGTGTTTTTGTGGTGGATAGCGCTGGGCGGCAACGCCGCCACCACATCGCCGCCGCCGCAACGCAGCACGGCTGGGTTGGTCCTGCTGCAGCCATTCTTCAGCGGCGAGGCGCGGACCGCATTGCAGGAGCTAGAGGGCGACATGCTGCAACCGCCAGGTCGAGCAGAGGAGCCGACAGCATGGCCGCGCTCTATGCCGCTCATGGCCTCCGCAGTCACCGTCCCGCAGTCACCGTCCCGAGGCCTGTACTATGCTTGCGACCCAGACTACTGCGATGGAGACCTACATCGAGAGGGAGGAGGGCCTTTTATGTAGGTAAAAACAGCGGTGGAGGATTTCACGTGAACCTTCCCGCGAACCATCAAGCGAGGCCCAAGCGGCACCGATCAGGGACCGGAGCGACTCTAGATTTCACGATGAAAGCGGCACCGATTACATTAACATAGAGTAGCACCGAACCACCGAAGGAAAGGAAGGATGGCCCACAATTAACAAAATTTGCTAAACCTACCAAAAGAAACGTGACAGCAATTCAAAAAATTTGAACCAAACTTGTGAACACACAAGGCCTTTGTACACAACCATTTACCAAAATAATAGCACGTGTCATGCACGCAATTCACCATGGGTCACTTTCACAAAGGTGGGTTAACCTTAGAGCAAAAACGTTGCCTGCAATAGAGGCTTGGGTATTGGGTTCCATTTTCTGATGGAGAAGAACTGAACAGCGTGTAAACGATTTGTTTGTTCATTCATTTGATCCTTCCTTATTCCACTCAATTTAGATTCATTTACTTTTGCACTTACCCATAGTTTGATGTATCGAGAAATTTAGTGACATTAAACGCAATGAGGAATATCATATATCCGTGAATCGCATATTTTTTGCAGTAAAACATGATCATGATGAACCAGAATGATTTTTAAAATGCCCGTGACAATGCACGGGCATTCTACTAGTAATTAATAAAGGTCTGGGTGTTTCCTCTCAAAAGAAAAGTAGCAGCGTGCATGGGAGCCGGGACGTTGCTACTAGAATTGATGTAGCTCTTTCAAAATTCAGAAAAAATGAAAGAGTGAGGATGCGGTATGAAAGCCAAAATTCAAAGAGTTGGTGTGTTTGCACTATTCAATTACTTTCATCAAAAACACTTAAATGTACATTAAAAATTTGGAACATAAAAACCCATAGTTATGTTTGAAATCCTGAAATGCTAAAATGCTACTAGCATCGCGCGCCTATATGGTATGCGCCTAGCAGCGTCTGTGTTTACTCAAACACTGCTAGTATCTGTCGCGGCCGTAGCGATATCCATACTCCGAGATGCCGCAGTAGCCTCCGCCGCCACCGTAGCGATGGCCAAAGCCGATGCCGTAACCTCCTGTGCCGCCCATGCCGTAGTCATAGCCTAAGAGGTAGTAGTAGTAACCTAGGCTGCCGTAGTCATAGCCCGAGATGCCGCGGTAGTAACCTCCACGTCCGCCGCCGTAGTCATAGTCTGAGAGGCCGCCGTCATAACGGTAGCCGTCGCCATCACAGCCAGAGCTGGTGCCGTAACCTCCGCTGCGGTAGCCGTCGTAAAAGGTGTACGACAAGGCAGAGAGTCCTGCTATGTAGGCTGAGTGGCGAGCATTGTAGCCGTGCGCTGACGGCGCCGGTGCCGGCGCGGCGGTGGCGTCGTCGCATGTAGCTTTGCGGTGGTCTTGGATGGACTTTTGGCAGTCGATGTTGGCGCCGCCTCCTCGCAGCGCCACTCCTTCTTCTACCTTGAGTTGCCTCTCACAACTCTCTTCTTCCTCACACACAACTCTCTTGTGTTTTCTCTTAAGAACACTCATGAACACAAGGACACACACAACGTATGTACCAAGGAGGGGCACAAAGCTTTGCCGAGGCACTCTTCCTTGGCCAACACAAAGACTACATTTCTGCCCAGCCCTCTCGACCTCTTTTTCATTGCTCAATGTGGCATACATATATACACACAGGAGGGCACACAGCCAACCATCACGCCCGGCCATCACGCACGCACTAACCGGCCAGCACATCCAGCCACTACTCCAACTAACTCCATGCATGATGCTAATCACTAACTACATGCACGTAATGCCATCCACTCCTATCCATGCGCCACCAACACACGGTCAAGAGCCACCGGCTTGGACTCATTCCATGCAAACTACACTGACTTATCCATGCACTAACTAACTAACCGAGTCACCTGACTAGCTAGTACCATACTGAACGTCACGTAACGTGGTTTACTCCAACATACTCCTCCTAAACCACGATCTCGCTGTCACCGGAGTTGTTGCAGCTTCTGTCATTGTCGTCGTCACGGCCGTGACCCAGCCCGCAGACCCGTCCCGGCGCATCGACGCCGGTCGCACCGCCATTAAACCCGACTGGCGATCGACGCCACCGCACTGCGTTCGCCACGATCCCGGCGACATACGCCGAGCTCCTTCTCCGCTGGCGACACACGCCTGGCGTCCCTCTGCGTCCCGCACGTCCCGCACGCATCCGACGTGCCCGACGAGCCCGATTGCACTAGGCAGGCCCTGCGACGCCCTGCTACAAGATCCAACGCGCCGACGAGCCCGACAGCACCAGACGCCATCACAGCAGCCGCCTCGCCCGCTTATGGCGGTTGCGAAGCGATAAACGCCGGAAGGATGTAGCCGAACTCGAGCACGGACTTCGAGCACCACGGCGACATACGCCTCTTCCAACGCCAACCGCGACGCCAGACGCTGCCCATGCGGTCCCGACGCGCCCGACGTGTCCAGGCGCACTCCATAACACGCACCGTCGCGCTGCTCGCCGCCGATCTTATTGCCCTGCACGCCGCGACCTCCATGCCGCCATGCAGTGCCTCCACGCCGCCACACCGTGTTGCGCCGCCACCACCACGCAGCGCCGGCGGCCTCCGCGGTCGCCAGACGACGACGCCACCGCCACCGCCTCCGCCACGCCACGGCCGCCTCGAACCTTGTGGCTCGATATTAATTGTTGGCGCCGCCTCGCAGCGCCACTCCTTCTTCTACCTTGAGTTGCCTCTCACAACTCTCTTCTTCCTCACACACAACTCTCTTGTGTTTTCTCTAAGAACACTCATGAACACAAGGACACACACAACGTATGTACCAAGGAGGGGCACAAAGCTTTGCTGAGGCACTCTTCCTTGGCCAACACAAAGACTACATTTCTGCCCAGCCCTCTCGACCTCTTTTTCATTGCTCAATGTGGCATACATATATACACACAGGAGGGCACACAGCCAACCATCACGCCCGGCCATCACGCACGCACTAACCGGCCAGCACATCCAGCCACTACTCCAACTAACTCCATGCATGATGCTAATCACTAACTACATGCACGTAATGCCATCCACTCCTATCCATGCGCCACCAACACACGGTCAAGAGCCACCGGCTTGGACTCATTCCATGCAAACTACACTGACTTATCCATGCACTAACTAACTAACCGAGTCACCTGACTAGCTAGTACCATACTGAACGTCACGTAACGTGGTTTACTCCAACAGTCGAGCAGTTCCCTCTGGCAGTCGAGCAGTTTCCTTTCGATGGTCTTTAGGTTGTCGAGCAATCCCCTTTCGATGGTCTTGAGGTTGTCAAGCAATCCCCTCAGCCTCAGGTCGGACCCCCCATCTTCATGCCGCTCATACTCGTCGTCGACTTGATCGAGGTCTTGGTCCGACTTGTAGTCTTTCTCGAGGCGGCCTCCGTTGGAGTAGCCAGAGCAGTCGTCTTCGTCTTCCACGGCGTCGGCGTCATCCACTGCGCCATCACCGACAGCCACCACCTCCGTCGCAGCATCGTCAGGCGCCCCATCCATCCTTATCTGGGAATCCTTTTTCCTCGTGAGGTAGTCGAGATCGGCAAGTAGCTTCAAGTCGAGTGCGCACTGCTCCGACTCGTCGAGGCTATCGGAGGCACGTACGATAGCCGGCGCCGGCGCCGGTGAAGCCTTCGTCTCTTGGTCGCCGTCGATGTACACCCAGTCGTCGTCGTCGCCGGCGGCCATGGTGCGGGCGCTCGTCTCCAGATCGATCTGATGGCTCATGGTTCCGCTCGATTTTCGTCTTGTGTTTGCTTTGGTGGTTGTTGGCGTACGTGGTGCGGGGATATATATATTTGTAGCGTGCGGCTCGATCGATATCTGAGTCGAGGTAGGAGCCGTATCCGACGCCGCCCCGGTGGATTAGCAACGAACCCTACCAGATCAGAGTGGAAGCCGGAGAAGGCCTACGTCGTCGATCGCAAAAACTCTTGCGAGATCTTTACACGTACGTGTTCCGAGTCGTACTCACGTAACGCCTGGAGCACGTAATAGTACGAGGGCTGATCTTCTTTAGTGCCAGCGACCTGGGTGGGCCTCGCTGGGCCCTCAGGCACTATCCAGGCCACCAATGAGACAAGGACTGCTGGGCCTGTCCAATAGGGGTCCGGGGAAGCGGTTTCTTAGGGAAGATTTTTGATCGGTTTTTCCGTGTGGTCTTTTTCATGTTTGTTTCTGTGGTAGTTAATTTTGACCAATTTTTTCACGCGGTTATTTATTCCTGTTTGTTTCTCTGGTTGTTTTGAACTTTTTTTTGCGTGTTTTCTTCATGCTTGTTTCGGCGGTGGTTCTGTATTTCTTTCATCGGGTTTCCCCTTTTTCGTGTTTCTTCATCGGTTTTTTTATTCTTTTAATCAACATGTGCGTACTTTCTTCAATACACATTCTGCATTTTTCGTATACATGCTTTTGATACACGTTGATCATATTTTGAATAATTGATGTACATTTGTTAAAATACATATGTTCAACTGTTCTTTTAATACATGTTGAACTTTTTTCAAATGCACATTGAATTCTTTAGTGCCATCAAACCTTTTTTAGACTACGAGAATGTTTTTCTACATTGCATAAATATTTTAAAAATTACATGAAGATATTTTTTGAAACATGTGCACATATTTATAATTTTATCAATGGTACATAGTATTTTATTAATATATCATTTTTTTTGGAAACTTGTGAACTTTTTTAAGGTACATTTGTTTACATCCTATAACATTTTTAAAAGTTGCATGTTAAGTAATGCATAAACAGTTTTTAAACACTGCATAAGCATTTTTAAATGTAAATATTTTTATTTTAGGATATATGGGAATATGAATAAAATTATGAAAGAAAAAATAAATCAAAGATAGCAAGCGATCAAAAGGAAACGAACGAAGTAGCATCTTTAGGGAGCGTTGCATACAACATTGCGCTTGTGGTGGCTATAAGGGATACATAGCTGCACCCTGTAGCGTGTGTGCGTACTGTTCATCTTTCACCTCCAGATTCCTTTCCTCAACCATGAATTCCTCTATGATTCCTGTTTGTAACCCCGACCAATGGTTGATTCATGAAATAGAAGTACTGGGGTGCTATCATTTGGTATTCAAAGTCTTATATCCTCCAAATTTCCTCAAAATCCACACTAATTTTTTCTCCCACAATCACCATGACTTTGATGCGAGCCATGGTTGAAGAGTGCCCGAGGATGAAAGGCGCTACACGACATCTTTATGGCAAGCACGAGCGATTCTGAATGGAAGTGGACTGTGTATGTCGCCCTGCCCCCGACCTCGCCTGCCATGACAATTCCGAACACGGCCATGTAGTAGTGACGTCTGCTTCGTCAACGACGCACTCGACTGTGACTATGCGTCTTCTAAATAGCGTGTGCCCCACCAATGAATCCCACGAGCCAAAGGTTGAGACCTCCTCTCCTGCCTTACTGTCAGCCACTAGTGCAGGAACCCCCCATAGAATTTTGCTAATAGCAATTCTTGCAAAAATGACACGCCGTCGCAAAATTGGCAAAACACAAGCAGTGTTTAGCAAAAAAAAAACATGCTACTGTTGTCATATTACTAGCAGCCTTACAAAAAATTACATGTTGCTGCTAAGATACACAAAGGGCGCTCTTATGCCAAGAACTACCAGCAGCGATTCAATACAAAGGCTCGCCAAAGAGTAGCAGCATGCGGTCAGAAATGGTCACCACTAATAACATTTGCATCCCACATTTACTGGTCTGCCTGTGTGGGTTCAAACTACTTGCGGGAGTTAAATACACGGGAGGTGCCTCAACTTGTCTTGCGCGGTCAGTTTAGTGCCTAAAGTTGTGAAATACATGAAACTGGTGCTTGAACTTGTCCGACCATGCAAATACGGTGCCTCCTTTCGTATTCGAAGGTACGTCAGCATGGCGGTGACCCACAGTGATTGAGAGCGAGGAAAGTGCTGAGTACTCTGTGCGTGAGGATTTTTTAATCGTATTTTATTTAATCACATAAGAAAGACCTCAAATAGAGTGTATGCTAGTGAGAAATAGCATGGAAAATAGATCATCATGCAGCGGTTTGGAACCTGACACCTCGATCAACTACGACTCAATCTGGCCAAAACATGCCATGCGTTCACCTTTTAGTTAGAAAGCTATGTAGACGGTTTCCACGTAACTCAGCAATTTTCCTAATGCGTTATTTACAGGGTTTTTTTTTCGAGTTCATGTTTAGTTTCATGGCACACAAATTTTCCCATAAAAAATAAAATATGCAATTACTTTTTATTTAAATTCTATATCATTATTGCGTACTTTAAAGAGGCAGACATTATGATTTTTTTTCAAAAATTTATGGGGATTGAAATAGTTCAACTATATTAGAAATTATCATGTAAAGATATGTATGTTCATTCTGGACCACAAGTACACACTATTATTGTTTATCTTTATTGTATTTTTAAAATACCTAATTACAAACAAATCGATAATGTTCTATTCAACATGCACTAAATAGTATTGTGTTGAATTTTTTAATACAATTATTCAAAATGTAATAGGATAATTTTTTAATACACGTTGAACTGTCTTTAAGTACACATTGCGAATTTTTAAATGCAAGCAGAACATTTTTCAAAAACACGTTATAACTTTTTAATACATGTGAAACATTTTTCCAAAAACTTGTTGAACATTTATCAAATGTAATAACTTACTATAATTTTATGGCAATTGTAAATTTTTATTACATTTTTTTGAACCGTAAAAATAATATGAAAAACTAAAAATAAAAAACTTGAAAAAATAAAAATAAAACTTGTGCGGGTCCATAGAAGCGTCATATATAAAAAAGATCACATGAAGAGTTACATAGCAACCAAAGTGGATTTTTGGAGCACGGTGGCCACTAAGCATGCTTCTAAAACTGGCACCTAAAAGTGTAAAAAGAGTTGATTGTTTTCACAAAAAAACGTATCTATGTGCTCTAAGTGACTTTCAAATTTCGTTCAAAATTATTTGGTTTTTTATCTTGCACATAAAAGCTTAGATTTTCATATTAAAAAATACAAATATATTACACTTCTATGTGTGCATGTACAAAAAAAAAATTGGAAATCCTTTAGCTGTAAAAATCCATTTCTTTGAACTTCATAAAAAAGGACACAATGTGCCGGTGCTCCAAAGTTACGTTTTGCATACCAATGGAATATATAGAGTTCGATATCTTAAATATGAACTGAGCAGAGTATGGTACGGTGGAGATCGTCTGCGTGTAATGCATTCAGTGATCACGAGGGCTCATGTTTGATCCTGCATCACGCATTTTTTTTATGCGATTAAATAAAATATGTGGGGGTTTTGTACAAAAAAAAAACTCATGCTCGGGCCACCCAGCGCCTTCCCAACTCCGAGCCGCTCTCAGGTGGGCCACTGCCATGATGGCATGCCACGCGGGCCGGACGTACGTCCTGATTCGGATGGTGGCACCGTATTTGCACGTCTGGACAAGTTAAAGCACCAGTTTCATGTATTTTGCAACTTTAGACACTAAACTGACCGCCCATGACAAGTCGAGGCACCTTCAGTGTATTTAACTCTACTTGCGGCATGTACAAGTAGTGAGCGTCGCCAGTGCAAGTACAGGTTAACGGCGTGTACCTCATCCACAGACTGCTGGCACGTTCTCGGACTTAAAAAGCCCGCAAAAATGTGTTGCCGCCCGGACAGACACCGGCGAGCCATGTCAATGACCCCAGGCCGTCTCCAGGAATTTGTGGCCCGGTGCGGAATGAAAAATGAATCCCCAAATTTAAAGTTTTGCTAAAACTAAAGAACTAATGTAACTAAAACATGCTCCCAATTAATGATATATAACTATAAATATGTGTTATTTGGTACAATACTTAGAAATATATTAAAGATGATAAAATAAAATAAAATCAAACCTTGAAATTTGAATTAGCAACTATTCCCTTTGTATCAAAATATAGGACATTTTCTGATTTTGCATAAGGCATAAAAATGGTCTTACATTTTGTTTCGGAGGGAGTATCTTTGGAATACTATATGTGTGACAACATATCTTCTAAATTATTCCTATCCGAAGTCCTTTTTTTTCATCGTTCCTATCCGACGTCCTGAACTTCTAATGCTCCTTAATCAAGGGCTTGGGGCGATGGAGGACGTTTTTTCTCTCTCTTTAGAAGAGCGTTTTTAACATAGTACAGACACAAGCACTTGTATACACGCGCATGCACTCACCCATATGAACGCACACACGCACACCCTACCCCTATGAGCATCTCCGAAAGACTGAAGCGGCATATCATATTGAAATTTACGAAGTCGCTGCTGAGTAAATAGGCAATTTTTCGACTAATTTAATCCACAAATAGACGACTAGCATGGTATTGACAGAATTAGCAACGTACTGATATTCAACTAAACATGCACGTACTATGCAAACAGTAGACAGATCTACACATACTACTAGTACTGCAAATATGGAAATAATCAGGAGAGGGATAAACGTGTTATACCCTCCAGTAGGCCAGGCAGAAGCCCCGGCGGCGGTGACAGCAGCAGCGGCATCCTCGGCGGCCTTCTTGTCGGTTTCAGCTTTCTCGGCGCCAGCACGGTCGGCGTCGGTGGACATAGTGATGACGAGGACGAAGCAAATGTAGACGAACAGCAAGCAGTCGCGTAGTCGCTTCCCAAAAACCTATTCGCCTCTCTCCCGTACAGGAACCAGAGAGACGTGGTTTCGGAGACCTGCTCTCCCGTCGACCGTGTACGCGGCGGACGGGATGGAGTCACCGGCGGCAGCAGCAACAAAGGAATGACAATGGGCGTGTGGAGCAGATGTGATCTGTTCGTGGCGGCCAGGGTTAGGGGGCACTCACACTTATATAGGCGCAGCCGCGAGGAGAGACGTGGGCTCGACCCACGTCCGAGTCTGTGACAGACCACGATCCGACGTCTCAGATCATAGCCCAGCTGTCAGAGAACTCTCCGTTAGTGACTGGCAAAAATAAGTGCATAGGTGTGAGCTCGGCTCGGGTCAATCCCGCAACCCGCGTCGTGACGAGGCAAGGCGGGCGACGGAGTAGGAGTGCGCGAGGGCCTCATCTCTTCTCAAGCTCCAATAGCATGTAGAAGAGAAACCCTTATAAGGAGGTCCAACTCCTCTTCCACTTCCGGGGTGGGACTAAACTTCCCACTCCACCTAGTGCCAATAAACCCACATGGGCCCTTAGAGATTTTTCAGAAATTGCTATATGGGCCTAGAGCCCATCTCAAATTTCAGCAATCCCCCACCAGATCTTGAGGGCCTATTGTGTCCTCTGCTCCACCATCGCTTTGATATACCAAGATTTCAAAGAAGACCAAGTAAGGTTGAGCTTCACCTAGAGCAAGTAGCTACACTCCTTCACAACTGAACAATGGACTATGCCTTGAATTATCAGTTTGGCATAAAGAAGCTTCTCCATATGTCTTACTGGTACTGGGCTGCCGAAGGCTGACCCCTCGGGTGGAGCATATAAGTCACACTCCTGGCCTATTCATGAGCTTACTAGAGATCACCCCAATCTCGTAGACTGGGACTAGCAGTTGGGCTCACATAGGTATGTTCCTCCAAAGATCGCTCCGTAGGATACCATATTGCTTACATAAGTTTTGGAACACATTAAGACAATAGTCATCGTACCATACAGTATCGAGAGTATTGCATCTCCAACGGAGTGGGTTAGTATAATTACTCTCTTAGGTTCACCACTGGCTTGTTTTCCCAGGTCCTACTTCACGGGATCTCCGATCACATAGGTTGGGTTACCACCATGGAAACTCATGTGGGTCTCATACCCATCTCCCTCGATGCATTATCTATCACAACACGTGATAGCCCTTTCGTAAAGGGATCTGCCAGATTCTTAGCCGTATGGACATAGTCCAACGCTATCACTCCGGAGTTTCTTAATTTTCTGTCAGCTTTTAATCTCATTCTTATGTGTTTGTTGGACTTCATGTTGTCCTTTGAACTCTTCACCTTAGTGATGACAGTCTGATTGTCACGGTTCATAAGGATAGCGGAACCGGTTTATCAACCAATGGCAAGTCCATCAAAAGATCTCGAAGCCATCCTGCTTCAACATCAGATGTGTCTAATGCTGTTAATTTCGCTTCCATTGTCGATCTCGTTAAGATCGTTTGCTTGCAAGACTTCCAGGCAACAGCACCACCTCCAAGAGTAAACATACACCCAGTTGTGGCCTTCATCTCGCCAGTATCAGAGATCCAATTTGCATTACTATACCCCTCAAATACCGACGGGTCTCCGGTATAGTGAAGTCCATAATTCATAGTACCTTTCAGATAGCGATAACTCTTTCAACAAAGATGCCATCGTACATTACCCGTTTGGAAACAAACTGCCTCGGTTTTTCACAAAGAACGCGATGTCGCCTCGCTGCGCTTGCTAGGTACATCTGTGAACCAATGATTTGAGAGTATCTCAGTTGATCTTTAGCCATGCCTTTGGACTTTCGAATCAACACGCTAGGATCATATGGTATTTGGTATGGTGTGCAGTCCAAATATCCAAAATGACTCAACACCTTCTCAACATAGTGGGATTGCAGAAGTGTGATCCCACCCTCATTCTCTCTCAGTAGCTTGGTGTTCAAGATGACATCAGCCACACCAAGGTCTTTCATCTCAAAGTTCTGAGATAGAAATGACTTGACCTCCTCAATGACTTTGAGGTTGGTTCCGAATATCAGTATGTCATCAACATACAGGCACGGTATAACTCCTTCACACCCACCATGGCGATAGTATACACATTTGTCAGCTTCATTAACATCGAAGCCAACAGATGTCAGAGTTGTATTGAACTTATCATGCCATTGCTTAGGTGCTTGCTTCAGGCCATATAAAGATTTCAGCAACCTACACACCTTTTTTCCTTACCATCTATCACAAAGCCATCTGGCTGTTGCATGTAGATTTCCTCATTTAACTCTCCATTCAGAAAAGCCGTCTTAACATCCATCTGGTGGACGAGAAGACCATGCGAGGCTTCCAATGAGAGTAATACTCGAATGGTGGCCAGTCTAGCCACAGGTGAATAAGTATCGAAGAAATCTTCCTCTTCTTTCTGGTCATAACCCTTGGCCACAAGCCTAGCCTTGTACTTTTCAATCGTACCATCGGGCCTAAGCTTCTTTTTGAACACCCACTTACATCCCAATGGTTTGCAACCATAGGGACGCTCAGTGATCTCCCATGTCCCGTTAGCCATGATGGAATCCATCTCGCTACGGACCGCATCCTTCCAGTAGTCATCTTCTGGAGAGGCATATGATTCTGAAATAGAAGTGGGAGTATCATCCACGAGGTACACGAAGAAATCATCACCAAAGGTCTTTGCAGTCCTTTGTCTCTTGCACCTACCAAGGGTTTCCTCGTCATCCTCCTCAGGATTTTCATCATGTGTTTGTTCATAATAATTCATAGGAATGGAAGGCTCAGGAGTCTCCTCAGATTCCTGTCTAGAAGTGCTTTGCATATCTCTCATAGGAAAAATATCCTCAAAGAATGTAGCATCCTTAGACTCCATAATTGTACCGACCTTCTGGTCAGGTACCTCAGATTTCACTACTAGAAATCTATAGCCAACGTTGTTCTTAGCGTAGCCCAAATTAACGCAGTCCATAGTCTTTGGTCCAAGCTTACACTCTTTGGGGATCGACACATTGACTTTCGCCAAACATCCCCAAGTGCGCAAGTACGAGAGTGTTGTCCTTCTCTTCGCCCATTTCTCATAGGGAGTGATCTCATTATACTTTGTCGGAACTTTATTCAGGACATGACATGCCGTCAATATAGCCTCCCCCCACCATGCCTTGGATAAACCCGATGTATCTAACATGGCGTTAACCAAATAAGTTAGAGTATGGTTTTTCCGCTCGGCAACCCCGTTTGACTAGGGTGAATAGGGAGGCGTCCTCTCATGAATAATGCCATGTTCCGCACAAAAGGAATCAAACTCACTCGAGTAGTACTCTCCACCATGATCTGACCGGACTCGTTTAATTTTCTTTTCAAGTTGATTCTCAACTTCTGCCTTATAGATTTTAAAGTAGTGTAGAGCCTCATCTTTAGTATTTAACAGATACACATACCAATATCTGGTGGAATCATCTATCAATGTCATGAATTATTTCTTTCGACCTTTAGTCAACACACCATTCATCTCACAAAGATCAGAATGTATGTGTTCTAATGCTGCCAAATGTCTCTCCTCCGCGGCCTTGTGAGGCTTGCGAGGTTGCTTAGCTTGCACACATGAAAGGCACTGTCGGCGTTCTGGGAACGGGGGTACCCAGACTTGCTCGCTCATGCCCGCGGGCGTGGCTCAAGGAGTGGCCCAAGACGACCCATCTTCATCAACACATGCTCAAGACCTCGCGAGGGGCCAGATTGCTGGGCGGACAACAGAGCTTTTTCGACACACCTCGCCAGCTGGCTCGCGAGGAGGCGGAGAGATCAAGGCGGGTACTCGCGAGGTGCCCATGACGCAAGCCGTGACGACCAAAGGCAAAGCGGGCGCCTGTGGGCGCCGCCTGCAAGCAGAGCCCTTGTTTCTCTTTGGTGCAAAGGGCAAGCGCAGCGAGAGTATCAAGCAAAGGTAACCATTTCGTGCAACAAGATCAAGACCAGCAGACGGCAGAACGGAGGTCATCGTGATCCCAAGCCGGCCATCGCTGTGGTCTTTGGCAGTGCAAGGACCAACTTTAGTCGATAAGTGTACTAAATGTTCCCTTCAAATGGCTAATTGTTGGCGCCTTCCCGCCAATATTTGGGAAGAGGCCCGGCCTTCGCCTATAAATAGGACTAGCCACCCACAGGTAGAGGGATCCGGCCCCGCAGACGGAGGAGACTAGAGGCATCTGACATGAGAGAGAGAGAGAGAGGCGATCAACTCCCTAGCAGTTCATCGCTTCCAGCCAAGAATGCACCTCGCGAGGTTGTTCTTCCATTGTACTATTCATCATCACCGAGGCAATCCACACACCACAAACCGAGTAGGGTATTACACCACAATGGTGGCCTGAACCAGTATAAACCTCGTGTCCTCTGTGTTGTTCTTCGTGTAGTTTAGATCCTTGCGAGGTGGCGAGACATGGGTAGGTAGGGGGTGTGATCTCCGTGTGCACCCCAGAGTTCGAACCTTGAGGGTCTGTCGGAACCCGAAATCCGACATTTGGCGCGCCAGGTAGGGGTTCGCCGGAATCTGCCTTCCGTCACCTTGTGTTTCGCGCCCGTCCCATCCATGTCAGACGCTCGTCGAGCCCGCGCCAAGCGCTGGGCCGCTCTCGCCACTCGCGTCGCCCATACGGCCCCCGTCGGCGGGCGCCCCTGAAGGAAATATGCCCTAGAGGCAATAATAAAGTTATTATTTATTTCCTCATGTCATGATAAATGTTTATTATTCATGCTAGAATTGTATTAACCGGAAACATGATACATGTGTGAATACATAGACAAACAGATAGTCACTAGTATGCCTCCACTTGACTAGCTCATTAATCAAAGATGGTTATGTTTCCTAACCATAGACATGTGTTGTCATTTGATTAATGGGATCACATCATTAGGAGAATGATGTGATTGACATGACCCATTCCGTTAGCCTAGCACTTGATCGTTTAGTATATTGCTATTGCTTTCTTCATGACTTATACAAAGTTCCTGCAACTATAAGATTTTGCAACTCCCGTTTACCGGAAGAACACTCAGGTGCTACCAAACGCCACAACGTGAATCGGGTGATTATAAAGGTGCTCTACATGTGTTTCAAGGTACATGTTGGGTTGGCATAATTCGAGATTAGGTTTTGTCACTCCGATTGTCTGAGAGGTATCTCGGGCCCTCCGTAATACTCATCACCTAAAGCCTTGCAAGCATTGTAACTAATGAGTTAGTTATAAGATGAAGTATTACGTATCGAGTAAAGAGACTTGCCGCAACGAGATTGAACTAGGTATTGATACCAACGATCAAATCTCGCAAGTAACATACCGATGACAAAGGGAACAATGTATGTTGTTATGCGGTTTGACCGATAAAGATCTTCAGAGAATATGTAGGAACCAATATGGGCATCCAGGTCCCGCTATTGGTTATCGACCGAGAATGGTTCTAGGTCATGTCTACATAGTTCTCGAACCCGTAGGGTCCGCACGCTTAACGCTACGATGACAGCTTTATTATGAGTTTATAAGTTTTGATGTACCAAGTTTGTTCGAGTCCCGGATATGATCACGCATATGACGAGGAGTCTCAAATGGTTGAGACATAAAGATTGATATATTGAAGCCTATGTTTGACATCGGAATGGTTCCGTGAAATCGATTTTACCAACACCGGGGTTACTGAACCTCCCGGGGATAATGGGCCTTAGTGGGACAAGAGGGAGAAGAGGAGGGCCGGCCAGGAAGGCCGCCCTCCCCCTAGTCCGAATAGGACAAGGAAGGGGGTCGGCGCCTCTTTCCTCTTTCCCCTTCCCCTTCCTTCTCCACTAAGGCAAGAGGAGGGAGTCCTACTCCCGGTGGGAGTAGGACTCCTCCAGCGCACCCCTAGGGGCCGGCCGCACTCCCTCCCTCTTTTATATACGGGGCGAGGGCACCCCATAGACACACAAGTTGATCTACGGATCGCTCTTAGCCGTGCAGCGGTGCCCCTCCACCATATTCCACCTCGGTCATATCGTCATGAGTTTAGGCGAAGCCCTCGCGCCGTAGAACATCATCATCGCCACCATGCCGCTGCGGTCGATGGAACTCATCTCCGAGCTTCACCGGATCGGAGGCCGGAGATCGCCATCGAGCTGAACGTGTGTGAACTCGAGGCCCCGCGTTCGGTGCTTGGATCGGTCGGATCGTGAAGACGACGACTACATCAACCGCGTTGCAGTTAACGCTCGCTTACGGTCTCACGAGGGTACGTGGACATACACTCTCCCCTCTCGTTGCTATGCCATCACCATGATCTTGCATGTGCGTAGGATTTTTTTTGAAATTACTACGTTCCCCAACAGTGGTATCAGAGCCTAGGTTTTATGCCTTGATGTTACTAGTAAGCATGCACGTGCAACGCACGTCTCAACTAATATTGCAATCATATATGAAAATTCATGTGTGTATGTAAAAGGATAATGTGATAGTAGTAGTAAAGAAATGTTTCAAATGAATTGTTTTGTTGATAAGTTTCTTTTTTCACCCGAAAAGCTATTGCATTCTTATTTCAAATCATCTGTAGCCTTCTTATCATATGAATCTTGAAGAACACATTCAAGTACTCAGGTACAACCACTATTTATCCATTCTTGTAATATGATTGGTTTTTTACAAGTCCTACTTTACATAATCTTCTTTATGTTTTGACACCATCGTTTCAACCAAGGCTGTTGAGTGCCACGGATCCATGGAGCAGGGGAACAACCGCTCTGATTTTTGTGGTGTTGACGGCGAGCTTCTTCACGTGAAAGGCCAACCAGAATTACAATCCCATCACAAGGTCGGTTGCTTGGCCGACATCCCAAAACTTAGAAGAGCCATGGTGCCTTAACATGCCATGCGGTGAGATAGATGGTGCAAAGATAATTTCAATTGTTTAAAGTTCATGAAAATAATACAGTTGTTCACAAAAAGAACTATTGGTAAGGAATAATAGGACAGAGCCACCAGAGTAAATATATAGAGAACCAATCGATTTGCCCTTATTTATCGGAATGTGTTACTTACCTTGCCCAATGATCTCCAAGTATATACTTTTCGATATCGATATCTGTTTTGTAACATCACGGCAAAATCTTGCATCACAACTCACCACAAAAATAGTCGACACCTCTCTGTGAAGAGTAGATGCTGAGCACATGCTTTCGTGTTTAAAACAAAACAAAGGGTTAAAGCATACCTTCTCTATGTGAACAATCAAGTTGTCCCTTAAACTCCCATGTGAAACTTACAAGAGCCATCAAAATGCCACGATAGTGATTGCATACCCTACTTTACAATAAAAATGAACCATTTTGAAGTTCCAAAAGCACCAAAAGAAACCTTGCATTATTTGTGCTTATATGGTTAATGAGTTAGTGATTTTGAAAAGAGCAAGAAAAATCATAACAAGAATCAAGCAGCAAACAACTTGTTAGAGGTGGATAGACAGGAATTGAAAAGAATCATTTTTATCATATAGAATGGTAAGATAACGTAGAGCTCACGAGCATCATAATATTCCCTTCAAATGGGAGCTGAAAATATTCGTTGGTAAAATAGTCTAATCTTTTCAAGTGAACACATATAGAGGCAATGTGCAGTAACACAATATATGTACCTAATAGTAGGTGACAAATCTGCAGTTAAGAAGATAAAACAAATCAAAATACCAACCTCACAGTTTCAAGCAGAGCAAACAATTGCCTACAGAAAAAAATTGGTAAAGATTGATTTGTAGCTCTATAAAAGCCATGATAGTGTTCCCTTTCACCAAACTTTTATGGCCTGTACAACATAGGAAGAAACTAATATCACTCTCAGTGCTCAAATAGTAACAACGGTTTTCAGCAAAATTCCACAAAGCTACGAAGAATTAAGTGACGTATGTTGTGCGTGACTACAATACCTTTTGCAATGGTGAAGCCACTCGAGGGACATACATCAGGCAATGGGAAGCTTTAATGTGAAAGACATGCATAATCTTGACATTGGAAGGGGTTCACTCATTTGGGAACATATATAGATGCATACTTGTAATATGAGTTAAACCAAATATATAACAGTGCAGACATGGATCTTTTTGTAGGTAAAAAAACTTAGCTATGAAAGAGAGGATCCCTTCTCTGATGTACCCATGCCCACACCCACAGTCAACCAGTTCATATGGAACTCCTGAAAGTAAATCGGGCCATGAGCCTATAGCAGCTTTCGAAGCACCTGATGGACGGACGGAGAAATAAAATAGCAGAAATGCGATGAATGGCTACCTGATGCCTTGCTATGGCAACCTGGCTGAGTACGGCGAGTCCGACGGTGTCAAACAACATGCTATGAAATTCAATGTCAAAGAAATTTTCCAAATCAATGTCAAACGGCATGCTATGAAAATCAATGGAATACAAAAAAATTCAGCTAATAATAGCGATCTGGTTACTATAGGTATGGTTGGTTTGCGAGGCCGATGGTGTCAAACGGCATCTATGAAAATCAATGTCAAAGAAATTAGCAACAACAATGCCAAACAATATGTTATGAAAATCAATGGAACACAAAAAATTACAGCTCATAATTATGATTTTTCTACTGTAGGTATGGTTGGTTCAAGACTAATTTGAAGCAACAAAGTAGTAAATCATCTTTGGACGCAAGAAGCAAGCACCATTCATATGTTGAAGAAATATCTACTGAAAAACTTCACCTTCATCTCAGTTTGTAAATGAAGTTGATTTCACGGCTTGATCAAGCCCATCTGCACCTATGACATGTCCACCTAAATCCAAAGAAATAAATAAATTAGAGTTTACCTTGAACCCACATTCGATAGTTAATTCCACTCTGGACGCTCATGAGCTAGAAGCCTAGAACTCGATGGAGACATATGCTACGAACAAAAAACTAACCTGGAAATTAAATTTTTTTAATATGGTTGCCATGCTTGGACGCGAACTTCTGGGTCTTGAGAAGCTTGGCATGCTTGTTGAATTATGAACTGGTGTCATCCAGAAGCTTACCTAGAAGTAGTATTTACATCAAGCGGAGAGCATCTTAGATTCTTCTTGTGTGCCATTAATCAAGTTCCTGCATTAGAGGTACACATGACAAGCTTTGAATTTTCCATGAAAACAATTTAGGTTTTGGTGCTGGGTGTTAATTATAGTGGATTGGAGTCTGCACTCACCACGTCGACGGACCTCGCCATCTCCAGAGAGAGTAAAATAAATAGGGAACATGCTGGAGATGGGAGGGTGGCAATACCTGTAGAGTTTGAAGCGCCGTCACCATCGCTTGTTGGATCTCCGCGCTCCATCAGCGATCCAAAGTTTCAGCCGCCACCGCCTCCTCTTGGTTCGTCGTTGGGGGGGCTCGGTTGGTTGTGAAGAGGAGGGAGGGGAGGAGTTGGGTTACCGCCGGGCGGCCGTCGGAGGGAGTGGAACGGAGGTTCCCCATGCACCCCAACATTCTCTGCGTGGAGGCGCTCTGCTGAAGATGCGCTGGGCGCGGCGGAGTCGGGTTGGATGTGCAGGATGGGAGCAGCACCGTCGGAGGTCGGCGTGGCGGGGGGCATAGGAGCACCAGCTGAGGTCGGCGCGGGAGGTGGCAAGTGGCGACAGAGATCGGGGATGCGAGGTGGGCGAGGAAGGAGAGGGATTGGTGGAAGGGATAAGGGGAGAACGGTGAAGTGCGGTCAGCCATGTTAAATTACTAAGCGCACATCAGGGATCGGATTAGATTAAGGACAGCTGTTAGATTGAGATAGATGTGTCTAATCTTGTGGTGGTAATGAGTCCGTGTACGCTTATGGGGGCGCACGTAAGAAAATTCTTGTTGGATTTTTTAATAGTAGTGAAGATATGCACGAGTAGAACACAAGTGAGTTGTGGGCGATACAAGTCATACTGCTTAACAGCATGTCATACTTTGGTTCGGCGGTATTGTGAGATGAAGCGGCCCGGACCGACATTACGTGTACGCTTACGCGAGACTGGTTTCACTGCTACAAGCACTCGTGCTTAAAGGTGGCTGGCGGTGTCTGCTCTCTCACTTTAGCTGAATCGAGTGTGGCTACGCCCGTCCTTGCGGGTTAAAACAACACTAACTTGACGAACTATCGCTGTGGTTTTGATGCGAGGTAAGAACGGTTCTTGCTAAGCCCGTAGCAGCCACGTAAAATTTGCAACAACAAAGTAGAGGACGCCTAACTTGTTTTTGCAGGCATGTTGTGATGTGATATGGTCAAGACGTGATGCTATATTATTGTATGAGATGATCATGTTTTGTAACCGGTTATCGGAACTCGCACGAGCCATATGGTTGTCGCTTATTGTATGAAATGCAACGCTCTGTAATTGCTTTACTTTATCACTAAGCGGCAGCGATAGTCATAGAAGCAATAGATGGCGAACGACAACGATGCTACGATGGAGATCAAGGTGTCGCTACCGGGACGATGGTGATCACGACGGTGCTTCGAGATGGAGATCACAAGCACACGATGATGATGGCCATGTCATATCACTTATATTGATTGCATGTGATGTTTATCCTTTATGCATCTTATCTTGCTTTGATCGACGGTAGCATTTTAAGATGATCTCTCACTAAAATTATCAAGAAGTGTTCTCCCGAGTATGCACCGCTGCAAAGTTCGTCGTGCCTGCACACCACGTGATGATCGGGTGATAAGCTCTCACGTCCATCTACAACGGTGCAAGCCAGTTTTGCACACGCAGAATACTCAGGTTAAACTTGACGAGCCTAGCATATGTAGATATGGCCTCGGAACACGGAGACCGAAAGGTCGAGCGTGAATCATATAGTAGATATGATCAACATAAGTGATGTTCACCGTTGAAAACTACTCCATCTCACGTGATGATCGGTTATGGTTTAGTTGATTTGGATCAAGTGATCACTTAGATGACTAGAGAGATGTCTGTCTAAGTGGGTGTTCTTAAGTAATATGATTAATTGAACTTAAATTTATCATGAACTTAGTACCTGGTAGTATTTTGCTTGTCTATATTTGTTTGTAGATAGATGGCTCGTGCTGTTGTTCCGTTGAATTTTAATGCGCCCTTGAGAAAGCAAAGTTGAAAGATGATGGTAGCAATTACACGGATCGGGTCCGTAACTCGAGGATTATCCTCATTGCTGCACATAAAAGTTACGCCCCGAAGCACCGCTGGGTGCCAGTGCCTGCTGATGTAACCGACGACGTTAGGAACGTCTCGCGAGCAAAGTCGATGACTACTCTATAGTTCAGTGTGCCATGCTTTACGGCTTAGAACCGGTCTTCAACGATGTTTTGAACGCCATGGAGCATATGAGATGTTCCAGAGTTTAAGTTAATATTTCAAGCAAATGCCCGGATTGAGAGATATGAAGTCTCCAATAAGTTCTACAGCTGCAAGATGGAGGAGAATAGTTCTCACAAGGAGCATATACTCAAAATGTTTGGGTATAATAATCACTTGATTCAACCGGGAGTTAATCTTCCGGATGATAGCGCCATTGATGAATTCTCCAATCATCGCCACCAAGCTACAAGAGCTTTGTGATGAACTATAATATGCAAGGGATGAACAAGACTATTCCCAAGCTCTTCGCAAAGCTATAAGCTGCGGAGGTAGAAATCAAGAAGGAGCATCAAGTGTTGATGGTCAATAAGACCACCAGTTTCAAGAAAAAGGGCAAAGGGAAGAAGAAGGAACTTCAAGAAGAACAGCAAACAAGTTGTTGCTCAAGAGAAGAAACCCAAGTCCGGACCTAAGCTCTGAAATCGAGTGCTTCTACCGCAAGCGATCGTCACCGGAAGCGGAACTGCCCTAAGTATTTGGCGGATAAGAAGGATGGCAAAGTAAACAAAGGTATATGTGATATACATGTTATTGATGTGTACCTAACTAGACCTCGTAGTAGCACTGGGTATTTGATAATCGGTTCTGCTAATATTTGCAACTCAAAACAGGGACTACGGAATAAGCGAGCACTGGCCAAGGACGAGGTGACGATGTGCGTGGGAAACGGTTCCAAAGTCGATGTGATCGCGGTCGTCACGCTACCTCTACATCTACCTTCGGGATTAGTTTTAGACCTGAATAATTGTTATTTGGTGCCAGCGTTGAGCATGAACATTATATCTGGATCTTGTTTGATGCGAGACGGTTATTCATTTAAATCAGAGAATAATGGTTGTTCTATTTATATGAGTAATATCTTTTATGGTCTTGCACCCTTGAAGAGTGGTCTATTTTTATTGAATCTCGATAGTAGTGATACACATATTCATAATGTTGAAGCCAAAAGATGCAGAGTTGATAATGATAGTGCAACTTATTTGTGGCACCGCCGCTTAGGTCATATCGGTGTAAAGCGATGAAGAAACTCCATACCGATGGACTTTTAGAATCACTTGATTATGAATCACTTGGTACTTATGTAACCGTGCCTCATGGGCAAGATGACTAAAACAGCATTCTCCGGTACTATGGAGAGAGCAACAGATTTGTTGGAAATCATACATACAGATGTATGTGGTCTGATGAATGTTGAGGCTCGTGGCGGATATCGTTATTTTCTCACCTTCACAGATGATCTGAGTAGATATGGGTATATCTACTTAATGAAGCAAAGTATGAAACATTTGAAAAGTTCAAAGAATTTTAGAGGGAAGTGGAAAATCATCGTAACAAGAAAATAAAGTTCCTACGATCTGATCGTGGAGGAGAATATTTGAGTTACGAGTTTGGTTTACATTTGAAACAATGCGGAATAGTTTTGCAACTCACGCCACCTGGAACACCACAAAGAAATGGTGTGTCCGAACGTCGTAATCGTACTTTTACTTGATATGGTGCGATCTATGATGTCTCTTACCGATTTACCGCTATCGCTTTGGGGTTATGCTTTAGAGATGGCCGCATTCACGCTAAATAGGGCACCATCAAAACCGCTGAGACGACGCCTTATGAACTGGGTTTGGCAAGAAACCAAAGTTGTCGCTTAAAGTTTGGGGCTGCGATGCTTATGTGAAGAAACTTCAACCGATAAGCTCGAACCCAAATCGAGAAATGTGTCTTCATAGGATACCCAAAAGAGACTGTTGGGTACACCTTCTATCACAGATCCAAGGCAAGACATTCGTTGTTAAGAATGGATCCTTTCTAGAGAATGAGTTTCTCTCGAAAGAAGTGAGTGGGAGGAAAGTAGAACTTGATGAGATAATCAGATCTACTCCCTTATTGGAAAGTAGTTCATCACGAGAACCGGTTCCGTGACAACTACACCAATTAGTGAGGAAGCTAATGATAATGATCATGAAACTTCATATCAAGTTTCTATCAACCTCAGAGGTCTACTGAATAAGATCCGCACTGAGTGGTACAAGAATCCTATTCGGAAGTCATGTTACTTGACCATGATGAACCTACGAACTATGAGGAAGCGATGATCAGCCCAGATTCCGCAAAATGGCTAGAGGCCATGAAATCTGAGATGGGATCCATGTATGAAAACAAAGTGTGGACTTTGGTTGACTTGGCCAATGATCGGCAAGCCATTGAGAATAAATGGATTTTTAAGAAGAAGACTGACGCTGATAATGTAACTGTCTATAAAGCTCGACTTGTTGCAAAAGGTTTTCGACAAGTTCAAGGGGTTGACTATGATGAGACTTTCTCACCCGTAGCGATGCTTAAGTCTGTCCGAATCATGTTAGCTATTGCTGCATTTCATGATTATGAAATTTGGCAAATGGATGTCAAGACTGCATTCTTGAATGGATTTCTTGAAGAAGAGTTGTATATGATGCAGCCGGAAGATTTTGTTGATCCAAAAGGTACTAACAAAGTGTGCAAGCTCCAATGCTCCATTTATGGACCGGTGCAAGCATCTCGAGTTGAATAAACGCTTGATAGTGTGATCAAAGATATGGTTTTATACAGACTTTTGGAGAAGCCTCAGATTTACAAGAAAGTGAGTGGGAGCTCAGAGCATTTCTAATTTTATATGTAGATGACATATTATTAATTGGAAATGATATAGAATTTCTGGATAGCATAAAGGGATACTTGAATAAAAGTTTTTCAATGAAAGACCTCGTGAAGCTGCTTACATATTGGGCATAAAGATCTATAGAGATAGATCAAGACGCTTAATAGGACTTTCACAAAGCACATACCTTGACAAAATTTTGAAAAGTTCAAAATGGATCAGCAAAGAAAGGATTCTTGCTCGTGCTACAAGGTGTGAAGTTGAGTCAAACTCAATGCCCGACCACAAAGAAAAGATAGAGAGAAATGAAAATGTTCCTATGCTTCAGCCATAGGCTCTATCATGTATGAAATGTCAGGTACCGACCGACGATGCTTAGCAATAAGCTTGGCAGGAAGGTACAAAAGTAATCTAGAGTGGATCATCGACAACGGTCAAGAACATCCCGAAATACCGAAAAGGACTAAGGATATGTTTCTCGATATGGAGGTGACAAAGAGCTAGTTGTAAATGGTTACGCCGATGTAAGTTTTGACACCGATCCCACGATTCTAAATCGCAAACCGGATACGTGTGTTTATTAAATGGTGGAGTTGTAAGTTGGTGCAGTTCTAAACAAAGCGCCGTGGCAGGATCTACATGTGAAGCGGAGTACATAGCTGCTTCGAAGCAGCAAATGAAGGAGTCTGGATGAAGGAGTTCATTTCCGATCTAGGTGTCATACCTAGTGCATCGGGACCAATGAAGATCTTCTGTGATAATATCGGTGCAATTGCCTTGGCAAAGGAATCCAGATTTCACAAGAGGACCAAGCACATCAAGAGACGCTTAATTCCATTCGACCAAGTCCAAGTGGGAGACATAGAGATTTGCAAGACACATACGGATCTGAATATTGCGCACCGCTGACTAAGCCTCTCTCACGAAAGCAAAACATGATCAGCACCAAGACTCCATGGGTGTTAGAATCATTACTATGTAATCTAGATTATTGACTCTAGTGCAAGTGGGAGATCAAGGAATTATGCCCTAGAGGCAATAATAAAGTTATTATTTATTTCCTCATATCATGATAAATGTTTATTATTCATGCTAGAATTGTATTAACCGGAAACATGATACATGTGTGAATACATAGACAAACAGATAGTCACTAGTATGCCTCTACTTGACTAGCTCATTAATCAAAGATGGTTATGTTTCCTAACCATAGACATGTGTTGTCATTTGATTAATGGGATCACATCATTAGGAGAATGATGTGATTGACATGACCCATTCCGTTAGCCTAGCACTTGATCGCTTAGTATATTGCTATTGCTTTCTTCATGACTTATACAAAGTTCCTGCAACTATAAGATTGTGCAACTCCTGCTACGGAAGAACACTTTGTGTGCTACCAAATGTCACAACGTAATCGGGTGATTATAAAGGTGCTCTACAGTGTTTCCAAGGTACATGTTGGGTTGGCATAATTCGAGATTAGGTTTTGTCACTCCAATTTTCGGAGAGGTATCTCGGGCCCTCTCGGTAATACTCATCACCTAAAGCCTTGCAAGCATTGTAACTAATGAGTTAGTTATAAGATGATGTATTACGAATCGAGTAAAGAGACTTGCCGGCAACGAGATTGAACTAGGTATTGATACCGACGATCAAATCTCGGCAAGTAACATACCGATGACAAAGGAACAACGATGTTGTTATGCGGTTCGACCGATAAAGATCTTCAGAGAATATGTAGGAACCAATATGGGCATCCAGGTCCCGCTATTGGTTATTGACCGAGAATAGTTCTAGGTCATGTCTACATAGTTCTCGAACCCGTAGGGTCCGCACGCTTAACGTTACGATGACAGTTTTATTATGAGTTTATAAATTTTGTTGTACCTAAGTTTGTTTGGAGTCCCGGATGTGATCACGGACATGACGAGGAGTCTCGAAATGGTCGAGACATAAAGATTGATATATTGGAAGCCTATGTTTGGACATCGGAATGGTTCCGGGTGAAATCGGGATTTTACCGGAACATCGGGGTTACCGAACCTCCTGGGGATAATGGGCCTTAGGGGCCAAGAGGGAGAAGAGGAGGCCGGCCAGGAGGCCGCGCCCTCCCCCTAGTCCGAATAGGACAGGAGGAAGGGGCGGTGCCCCTTCCCTCTTTCCCCTTCCCTTCCTTCTCCACTAAGGAAGAGGGGAGTCCTACTCCCACTGGGAGTAGGACTCCTCCAGCGCACCCCTAGGGGGGGCCGCACCTCCCCCACCCTCCTTTATATACGGGGCGGGGCACCCCATAGACACACAAGTTGATCTACGGATTGTTCCTTAGCCGTGCGCGGTGCCCTCCACCATATTCCACCTCGCCATATCGTCATGAGTTTAGGCGAAGCCTCGCTACCGTAGAACATCATCATCGCCACCACGCCGTCAGGCTTAACGGAACTCATCTCCGAGCTTCGCTGGATCGAGGCCGGAGATCGCCATCGAGCTGAACGTGTTGAACTCGGAGGCCCCGTAGGTTCGGTGCTTGGATCGGTCGGATCGTGAAGACGTACGACTACATCAACCGCGTTGTGCTAATGCTTCCACTTACGGTATACGAGGGTACGTGGAGATACACTCTCCCCTCTCGTTGCTATGCCATCACCATGATCTTGCGTGTGCGTAGGAATTTTTTTGAAATTACTACGTTCCCCAACAGCCCCCGCCGTTCCCCGTCGCCTGCCATCAATGCCGCCACCGGCCCGGAGGGGAACGTGTTGGAAATATGCCCTAGAGGCAATAATAAAAGGATTATTATATTTCAATGTTCATGATAATTGTCTTTGTTCATGCTATAAATGTATTATCCGGAAATCGTAATACACGGTGAACACTTAGACCCAATGAGTCCCTAGTGAGCCTCTAGTCGACTAGCTCACAGATCAATAGATAGTCATGGTTTCCTCGACTATGGACATTGGATGTCGTTGATAACGGATCACATCATTAGGAGAATGATGTGATGGACAAGACCCAATCATAAGCATAGCATAAAAGATCGGATAGTTCGCTTGCTAGAAGCTTTGCCAATGTCAAGTATCTATTCCTTCGACCATGAGATCGTAACTCCGGTTACCATAGGAGTGCCTTTGGTGTATCAAACGTCACAACGAATCGGGTGACTATAAAGGTGCATTACAGGTATCTCCGAAAGTATCTTGGGTTGACACGGATCGAGATCGATTTGTCACCCGTATGACGGAGAGGTATCTCGCCCACTCGGTAATGCATCATCATAATGAGCTCAATGTGACCAAGGTGTTGGTCACGGATCATGCATTACTGATGCGAGTAAAGTGACTTGCCGTGTAACGAGACCGAACAAGGTATTGGGATACCGACGATCGAGTCTCGCAAGTAACGCATCGATTGACAAAGGGAATTGCATACAGGGTTTGATCGAATCTCGACATCGTGGTTCAACCGATGAAATCATCGAGGAGCATGTGGAGCCAACATGGATATCCAGATCCCGCTGTTGGTTATTGCCCGAGAGTCGCCTCGGTCATGTTCAAGGTCTCCCAACCCGTAGGGTCTACACACTTAAGGTTCGGTGGACGCTTAGGGTTAGTAGGAAGTCAAGTATGTGACCACCGAATGTTGTTCGAGTCCCGATGAGATCCCTGACGTCACGAGGAGTTTCGGAAGGGTCCGGAGGTAAAGAATAATATATAGGAAGTGGTGTTTCGCCATCGGGAAAGTTTCGGGTTACCAGAAAAGCACGGACCACCGGAAGGGTCCTGGGTCCACCGGTGGGGCCACCTATCCCGAGGGCCCCATGGGCTGAGAGGGAAGGAACCAGCCCACAAGGGGCTGGTGCGCCTCAGGTCCACCCCCGCGCCTAGGTTGAAACCCTAGGGGGGGGCGCCCACCGGCTTGGGGGCACTCCACCCCTTGTCCGCCGCCTCGGAGATTGGATCTCAGGCCGCCACTGGGGGGCCTATATAAAGGGGGGGAGGGGGCTGCTGTACACAACTCCCAAGGCGCAGCCCTTCCCCTCCCCAACACATCTCCTCCTCCGTAGAGCTTGGCGAAGCCCCGTCGGAGTACTGCTTCTCCACCATCATCACGCCGTCAGGCCGCCGGTGGAGCTATCTTCTCAACCTCTCCTCCCCCTTGCTGGATCAAGAAGGAGGAGACGCCGCCGTCCCGCACGTGTGTTGAACGCGGAGGTGCTGTCCGCTCAGCACTTGGCATCGGTGATCTCAATCACGCTCGAGTACGACTCCATCATCACCTTGCAAGCTTCCGCACGCGATCTACAAGTGGTATGTAGATGCAAACTCTCTCCGCTACTCGTTGCTTAGATGAACTCATAGATGGATCTTGGTGAAGCCGTAGGAAAAATTTTAATTTTCTGCAACGTTCCCCAACAAAGGCATCATGAGCTAGGTCTATGCGTAGTTCTCTAATGCACGAGTAGAACACAATTTGTTGTGGGCGCTGATCTTGTCATCTTACTTGCCTCTACTAGTCTTTTTCTTGCTCAACGGTATTGTGGGATGAAGCGGCCCGACCAACCTTACACGACGCTTACGTGAGACCGGTTCCACCGATCGACATGCACTAGTTGCATAAGGTGGCTGGCGGTGTCTGCTCTCCCACTTTAGTTGGAGCGAATTCGATGAACAGGGCCCTTATGAAGGGTAAATAGAAGTTGACAAAATCACGCCAGGTGATTCGTAGGTAAGAAAACGTTTTGCTAGAACCCAATCGCAGCCATCGTAAAAGATGCAAAAACAACTAGAGGACGCCTAACTTGTTTTTGCAGCGATTGATCATGTGATGTGATATGGCCGAAGTTGTGATGAATGATGAATTGTGATGTATGAGATCATGTTCTTGTAATAGGATTCACGACTTGCATGTCGATGAGTATGACAACCGCAGGAGCCATAGGAGTTGTCTTTATTTTTTGTATGACCTGCGGTCATTGAAGAACGCCATGTAAACTACTTTACTTCATTACTAAACGCTGTTAGTCATAGAAGTAGAAGTAGTCGCTGGCGTGACAACTTCATGAAGACACGATGATGGAGATCATGATGATGGAGATCATGGTGTCAAGCCGGTGACAAGATGATCATGGAGCCCCAAGATGGAGATCATTGGAGCTTGATGATATTGGCCATATCATGTCACAACTATATAATTGCATGTGATGTTTATTATGTTTATGCATCTTGTTTACTTAGGACGACGGTAGTAAATAAGATGATCCCTTATAAAATTTCAAGAAGTGTTCTCCCTAACTGCAACCGCTGCTACAGTTCGTCGCTTCTAAGCACCACGTGATGATCGGGTGTGATGGATCCTTACGCTCACATACAACGGTGTAAGACAGTTTTACACAAATAAAACACTTAGGGTTAACTTGACGAGCCTAGCATGTGCGCACATGGCCTCGAACACGGAGACCGAAAGGTCGAACACGAGTCGATGGAAGATACGATCAACATGAAGATGTTCACCGACGATGACTAGTCCGTCTCACGTGATGATCGGACACGGGCTAGTCGACTCGGATCGTGTAACACTTAGATGACTAGAGGGATGTCTAATCTAAGTGGGAGTTCATAATTTGATTAGAACTTTATTATCATGAACTTAGTCTAAAACCTTTGCAAATATGTCTTGTAGATCAATGGCCAACGCTAATGTCAACATGAACTTCAACGCTGCTCCTAGAGAAAACCAAGTGAAAGATGATGGCAGCAACTATACGGATCGGGTCCTAACCCGAGGATCATCCTCATAGCTGCCAGAAGCAATATGTCCTAGAAGGACCGCTAGGTGCCGCCTCCGTCCCGAGAACCAAGACGTTATGAACGCTTGGCAAACTCGTCCGATGATTACTCCTCGCTCAAGGCGGCATGCTCTACAGCTTAGAACCGGGCTCCAAAAGCGCTTTTGAGCATCACGGAGCATATGAGATGTTCAAGAGCTGAAACTAGTTTTCCAAGCTCATGCCCGGTCGAGAGATATGATGTCTCCGACAAGTTCTACAGCTTGTAAGATGGAGGAGAACAGTTCACAAGGAACACATCCTCAAGATGTCCGGGTTGCACGACGATGAACCAATTGAACATTAACCTCCCAGATGAGGCGGTCATTGACAGAATCCTCCATCGCTTCCCACCAAGCTACAAGAGCTTTGTGATGAACTACAACATGCAGGGATGGTAAAGACCATTCCCAAGTGTTCTCGATGTCAAGTCAGCAGAGGCTGAAATCAAGAAAGAACATCAAGTGTTGATGGTCAATAAGACCACTAAGTTCAAGAAGGGCAAGGGTAAGAAGAACTTCAAGAAGGACGGCAAAGATGTTGCCGCCGCCCGTAAGCCTCGCTGCGGAAGAAGTCAAAGAATGGACCCAAGCCTCGAGACCGAGTGCTTTTATTGCAAGGAAGGGGTCATCGAAGCGGAACTGCCCCAAATACTTAGCGGATAAGAAGGCCGCAACACCAAAGGTATATTTGATATACATGTAATTGATGTGTACCTTACCAAGACTCGTAGTAACTCCCGGTATTTGATACCGTGCCGCTGTTCACATATGTAACTCACAGCAGAGCTGCGGAATAAACGGAGATCGGCGGCGACGAGGTGACGGCGCGCCGGAATGGTTCCAGGTCGATGTGATCGCCGCCGGCACGCTGCCTCTACATTTACCTACGGGATTAGTTTTAAACCTCAATAATTGTTATTTAGTGCCAAGTTTGAGCATGAACATTGTATCCGGATCTCGCTTGATACGAGATGGCTACTCATTTAAGTCCGAGAATAATGGTTGTTCGATTTATATGAGAGATATGTTTTATGGTCATGTCCGATGGTCAATGGTTTATTCTTAATGAATCTCGAGCGTAATATTACACATGTTCATAGTGTGGATGCAAAAAGGATGTAAAGTTGATAACGATAGTCCCACATACTTGTGGCACTGCCGCCTTGGTCACATTGGTGTCAAGCGCATGAAGAAGCTCCATGCTGATGGACTTTAGAGTCTCTTGATTATGAATCGCTTGACACATGCTAACCTTGCCTCTTAGGCAAATGACCAAGACTCCGCTTCTCCGAACAATGGAGCGAGCAACCAACTTGTTGGAAATCATACATACCGATGTGTGCGGTCCAATGAGCGTTGAGGCTCATGGAGGATATCGTTATGTTCTCACTCTCACCGATGACTTAAGTAGATATGGGTATGTCTACTTAATGAAACACAAGTCCGAGACCTTTGAAAAGTTCAAGGAATTTCAGAGTGAGGTAGAGAATCAACGTGACCGAAAGATAAAGTTCCTACGATCGATCGTGGAGGAGAATACTTAAGTCACGAATTTGGTACACACTTAAGGAAATGTGGAATCGTTTCACAACTCACGCCGCCGAACACCTCAAATAAACGGTGTGTCCGAACGTCAGAATCGCACTCTATTGGATATGGTGCGGTCTATGATGTCTCTTACCGATTTACCGCTATCATTTTGGGGATACGCCTAGAGACAGCTACATTCACTTTAAATAGGGCACCGCCTAAATCCGCTGAGACGACACCGTATGAATTATGGTTTGGGAAGAAACCTAAGCTGTCGCTTCTAAAAGTTTGGGGATGCGATGCTTATGTCAAGAAACTTCAACCTGAAAAGCTCAACCCAAGTCGAAAAATGCGATTCATAGGATACCCTAAGGAAACCGTCGGGTATACCTTCTACTTAAGATCCAAGGCAAGATCTTTGTTGCTAAGAACGGATGCTTTCTAGAGAAAGAGTTTCTCTCGAAAGAAGTAAGTGGAGGAAAGTAGAACTCGATGAAGTACTACCTCTCGAACGGGAAAGTGGTGCAGCAGCAGAAACCGCTCTCGTGATGCCCACACCAACTCAAGAGGAAAACAATGATGATGATCAAGGTACTTCGGATCAAGTTACTATCAACTTCAAGGTCCACGAGGACACGCTCCGCACTGTGAGTGGTACGGCAACCTGTTATGGAAATCATGTTGCTAGACAACAATGAACCTTCAACTATGAAGAAGCAATGGCGGCCCGATTCCAACAAATGGCTTGAGGCCATGAAACCGAGATAGAATCCATGTATGAAAACAAAGTATGGACTTTGACAGACTTGCCCGATGATCGGCGAGCGATAGAAAATAAATGGATTTTTAAGAAGAAGACGGACGCGATGGTAATGTTACCATCTATAAAGCTCGACTTGTCGCTAAGGGTTATCGACAAGTTCAAGGGATTGACTACGACGAGACATTCTCTCCGTAGCGAAGCTTAAGTCCGTCTCAATCATGTTAGCAATTGCCGATACTATGATTATGAGATATGGCGATGGACGCCAAAACGGCATTCCTTAATGGACATCTTAAGGAAGAGCTGATATGATGCAGCCGGAAGGTTTTGTCGATCCTCGAACGCTAACAAAGTATGCAAGCTCCAAATGATCCATTTATGGACTGGTGCAAGCATCTCGAGTTAGAACATTCGCTTGATGAGATGATCAAAGCGTTTAGTTTATGCGACTTATGGAGAAGCCTCATGCTATAAGAAAGTGAGTGGGAGCTCAGTAGCATTTCTCCTATTATATGTAGATGACATACTCTTGATGGGAAATGATACGAAACTCCGACAGCATTAAGGCCTACTTGAACAAGTGTTTTTCAATGAAGGACCTTGGAGAAGTTGTTATATATTAGGCATCAAGATCTATAGAGATAGATCGAGACGCCTCATAGGTCTTTCACAAAGCACATACCTTGATAAGATTTTGAAGAGGTTCAAATGGATCAGTCCAAGAAGGGTTCTTGCCTATGTTACAAGGTGTGAGATTGAGCTCGCTCACCACCCACCACGGCAAAAGATAAAGAAGAGATGAGTGTCATCCCTATGCTTCAGCCATAGGATCTATTATGTATGCCATGCTGTGTACTGCACTGATGTAAACCTTGCCGTAAGTTTGGTGCAAGATACCAAAGTAATCCCGCAAGGAACACCGGACAGCGGTCAAGAATATCCTGAAGCACCGAAAAGGACAAAGGACATGTTTCGCTTATGGAGGAGACGAAGAGCTCGTCAGAAGGGTTACGCCGACGCTTAGCTTCGACTCAGATCCGATGACTCTAAGTCACAAACCGGATACGGTATATGTTGAATGGTGGAGCAAGAGCTGGTGCAACTGCAAGCAGAGCGCCGTATGGGGATCTACGGTGAAGCGGAGTACATGGCAGCCTCGGAGGCAGCGCATGAAGCGATTTGGGTGAAGGAGTTCATCACCGACCTAGGAGTCATACCCAATGCGTCGGGCCGATCAAACTCTTCTCGGACAACACCGAGCTATTGCTTCTGCCAAGGAGCCCAGGTTTCACAAGAAGACCAGCACATCAAGCGCCGCTTCAACTCCATCCGTGAAAATGTTCAAGATGGAGACATAGAGATTTGCAAAGTGCACACGGATCTCAATGTCGCAGATCCGCTGACTAAACCTCTCTCGGCAAAACATGATCAACACCGTAACTCTATGGGTGTTCGATTCATCACAATGTAACTAGATTGGTGACTCTAGTGCAAGTGGGAGACTGTTGGAAATATGCCCTAGAGGCAATAATAAAAGGATTATTATATTTCAATGTTCATGATAATTGTCTTTGTTCATGCTATAAATGTATTATCCGAAATCGTAATACACGTGTGAACACTTAGACCCAATGAGTCCCTAGTGAGCCTCTAGTTGACTAGCTCACAGATCAATAGATAGTCATGGTTTCGACTATGGACATTGGATGTCGTTGATAACGGATCACATCATTAGGAGAATGATGTGATGGACAAGACCCAATCATAAGCATAGCATAAAAGATCGATAGTTCGCTTGCTAGAAGCTTTGCCAATGTCAAGTATCTATTCCTTCGACCATGAGATCGTAACTCCCGGTTACCATAGGAGTGCCTTGGGTGTATCAAACGTCACAACGAATCGGGTGACTATAAAGGTGCATTACAGTATCTCCGAAAGTATCTGCGGTTGACACGGATCGAGATCGATTTGTCACTCCGTATGACGGAGAGGTATCTCTGGGCCCACTCGGTAATGCATCATCATAATGAGCTCAATGTGACCAAGGTGTTGGTCACGGATCATGCATTACGGACGAGTAAAGTGACTTGCCGTAACGAGACCGAACAAGGTATTGGGATACCGACGATCGAAGTCTCGCAAGTAACGCATCGATTGACAAAGGGAATTGCATATGTGGTTTGATCAATCTCGACATCGTGGTTCAACCGATGAAATCATCGAGGAGCATGTGGGAGCCAACATGGATATCCGATCCCGCTGTTGGTTATTGCCCGAGAGTCGCCTCGGTCATGTTCAAGGTCTCCCAACCCGTAGGGTCTACACACTTAAGGTTCTGTGACGCTAGGGTTAGTAGGAAGTCAAGTATGTGACCACCGAATGTTGTTCGAGTCCCTGATGAGATCCCTGACGTCACGAGGAGTTCCTAAGGGTCCGGAGGTAAAGAATAATATATAGGAAGTGGTGTTTCGCCATCGGAAAGTTTCGGGGTCCCAGAAGTACGGACCACCGGAAGGGTCCTGGGTCCACCGGTGGGGCCACCTATCCCGAGGGCCCCATGGGCTGAGAGGGAAGGAACCAGCCCACAAGGGGCTGGTGCGCCTCTAGGTCCACCTCGCGCCTAGGGTTGAAACCCTAGGGGGGGGCGCCCACCGGCTTGGGGGCACTCCACCCCTTGTCGCCGCCTCGGAGATTGATCTCCAGGCCGCCACTCGGGGCCTATATAAAGGGGGAGGAGGGGGCCTGCACACAACTCCCAGGCGCAGCCCTCCCTCCCCAACACATCTCCTCCTCCGTAGAGCTTGGCGGCCCTCGCTGAGTATCGCTCTCCACCATCATCACGCCGCCGGTGCCGCCGCCAAGGAGCTATCTTCTCAACCTCTCCTTCCCCTTGCTGGATCAAGAAGGAGGAGACATCGCCGTCCCGCACGTGTGTTGAACGCGAGGTGCTGTCCGCTCAGCACTTGGCATCGGTGATCTCAATCACGCTCGAGTACGACTCCATCATCACCTTGCAAGCTTCGCACGCGATCTACAAGTGGTATGTAGATGCAAACTCTCTCCGCTACTCGCTGCTTAGATGAACTCATAGATGGATCTTGGTGAAGCCGTGAGAAAATTTTAATTTTCTGGGCTGACCTGGAGTTCCTCCGGCTCTATGAGCTAGGCATCGAAGCGCCAGCGGAAACGAAGGTCATGGCAAGCCTGGTTCCCCATGTGGCGCTCAGGGCGGCGCCCTGGCACCCTCTGAGCACAGCTCACAGGCACGATATCCTCTCGCAGGGATGAGATCGCACCCGATTCATCGCCAACTTCAGGGGCACCCGTGATGACCCCGGCCATGAGCAACTGCGCCGCATCAAGAAGCGGCGAGGAGACCTGCGAAGTTCATCCACGCCAGGCGGCGCTCCGTTAAGATCCCCAAGGTGTGCGAGGAGGCCATCATCTCGGCCTTCTCCTAAGGCGGTGCGTGACATCAAGATGAAGGAGCTTGCGATCCATGAGGACATGCACAACTCACGGAGCTATTCAACTGGCGGCCAAGTGCGCTAGAAGTGAGGAAGGCGCTTTTCCCCTCCTCGGTATGCCGGTGTGACCCGAAGAAAGAAAAGCCCAAGGCCAAAAGGCG